>CAKAOH010019562.1:0-37194 GCA_916701665.1 Sebastiscus tertius
ACATGGTCAGGAATGTTATTTTATGTACAAATTCATTTTGTAGACTGTTGTGAATTGCATCGCGATGGTTTGTCATTTTTAAAAAGTGGGTCCCCAGAAAAAAAGTTTGGCAAATACCGAAATAGACACTGCGGTAATCGCAACATCTGTGGCTATGTTTTGCTTTCACTTGACAACTCAGACATTAAAGCTGCACCAATTGGTTTATTTGTCCACTTGGGGGCAGCAGAACAAGCTGACATATTATATCACCTTATATGCGAACAACTTAGCAAACAGTTACACATCCAGCAGACACGGGGCAACATTTAGAGTTGTGAAAGCATTGAATCAAAACAGCGAACAATGAGCTAAAAGATGCTAAAATGCGCCGTAGAGGTGAGGCAAACTGCAGAAACGCTACGTACGTACGCAGAAATGACTACCTGTGTTTTCTTACCTACGAGCAACCCCTTAAATATATATCACATAGCCATTCAATTCATTGTTGATATACATATTTATTACACAGTTTTGTTGAATACTCGATTCTGATTCGTCTATCACCGCGTTCTACAGTCTGTTATTTTTTTATAGCAGACTGTTGCTATGTATAACAGACCGTTGCTATGGAAGCAGTTCTGGTCTTGGAGTCTGGGGGAGGTAGCCGTGTAATAAGCGGGATAAGGTAGAGCTAGCGGGTCATTGTTGTGGACTAAACCCCTCCAGGGCTTTGCGTCGGGGTCCACCTCTCCGCCTGCATCATCCTGTTGGGGTTTATTCTATAACAATGACCTGCTCGCTGCACATTGTCCCTCACATGGATTAATGCAGCTTTAAGGAGAGGTAATAACCTGCTGTCCTGACATCCAGTTAACTCTCCATGTGGAAAATGTTAAAACCGAAGGACGGCCTTTAAAGGACTTCAAATTTAGTTTCTTTTATCATGTAGGGGATGCAAAAAAAAGTGAAATCAAAGTAAAAGCAAATGTGCCAAGCCATTTGTACTGTGTCTTAAGTTTACTAATAAGTCTTCTTATTATCTCTTCAGGGATGGCCAGTCAGGGAAGCTGACAGTGGACGACTACGGAGCAAAAACAGGCAGGTCACCTGGAAAGATGAGACAACTCAATATCAACGGACCCTTATATGTCGGTAGGTGGTGCTTACCACTCATAACCCCATAAAGTGCTGTATATCTACTGTAGATCAAACAATAATTTGAATGTCTGCATTTTATTTTTCCTCTCTAAGGTGGCATGAAAGAGATAGCTCTTCACACAAACAGACAGTACATGGGAGGCTTGGTGGGCTGCGTGTCCCACTTCACTCTCTCCACTGATTATCACTTAGCACTGGTGGAGGACGCTGCTGACGGCAAGAACATCAACACCTGCTCCAACTAGAAAATGGCTTCAATACGTGAAGGCCCATTGTCAGCAACATTTTCAACTGGAGCGAGCACCTCGACCAGCTGATTTGTCATCTTGAAACTGACTAAAATAATTACATTTGGTCTACCAATCCAGGGCTGACATGGTATGAACTCAAAGTGGGAAAAGACTAACAGCAATGTTACTTTGAGTCACAAGAACATTAAAGTGACTCCTGTGTGCAAAGTTTTCAAACCAACTCTAACCTGCCAAATTGTACATTTTATTTTAACATTAACAACTTGTTGATGAATTGCTCTGAAAAACAGTTTTGACACATGGCGACAGCAAAAAGCCACCAGAGGATATTACAAAGCGTGAGTACTCTGTGTAAGGAGAGAAAAAGCTTAGTGTTATGGTTAATGAGGTCTTTGAAGGACATTTTTTTTCATGGGATGAGTCCAATCGTATCTTTATTTTTTCTACTGTAAATCCTTATTTGATTGCCGGAAGAACCAAGTGATCCGAGGGATCGAGAGTCATCACAAGTTTTTCATGAACCTGACCTAGAGCAGCTAGCAGAAATAAACTTCTTTGTAGAGGATTTTGGTTTTGGCCCTATAGAGGATTTCCGTTGTTGTGGCATTCGTATTCTTGTTAGTGACGTATTATCAGTCTGTAGACTACTGTTTTTTAAAGTCTGATTGATGTCAGTTTTTTCAAAGGTTGCTAGTTTTGAAGAGGGAAGATGTCAGCTGCACACAATATTTGTTTCTGTCTACACTCTTCTTTTAGTTTACATGCTCCTTTATTTTGAACTCTAAGATACTAGTCACATGAAAGTCTGATGTTGACACGGTGAAGCAGCCAAAATCCTGGAGGAATTGTGCGTGACAGTCTGTTTCTATCATCTGACACAGGCAAACCACAGCCCTGTGGACTTCAGCCTTCAACTTGAGCTCCAAGTTTGTTTTCACACCAGAGGAAATAGATCATTTATCTTATTTAAGCATTTGCGGTGCAAGATTGTCAATTTAGTTTCCATGCCTGAGCTTTACTTCTTAACAGGGACATTCTGCGAATGTTTATCTGCATTTCTATCAATTAATTAATCTATTCTGCATTTTTTAAATTATTCGTACTCAATGTAATTGTTGTTGCCCCCCCCAAAAAGTGACACTGATGTGAAAATAAGATGAGAGCTACGCCCATGGTTTCAAAGTTTGAGCTCAGAACAAATCCAGTAATAAATTGTCAGTTATTACATGAGTTTACATCTTGAATTTATTTTGAGGAGAGTGAAAGAAAGTCGGTGTTCGTCATGGCATTTTCAACAAGTGTGTCAAGTCTGACAGGCATTTCAATTGAGGTGCATCCAATGAAATACACCATGTGACTGAACATGAATGACGTGATCCACCACTGGGTGATCTGATGGGTTGACCGTCCACTGTACAAAATCTAGCACATATGTTGAAACATGTTTATTAAATAGCTGTTAACCATGGTCGTGTCTAGAAGGTAACACGGAAATTGCTGCCAGAAAATGGTGGATTGCGCCCTCCGGGTTTGGAGTGAGTCACTGCCCAAATCATGAGTACTCTGTGAAAGGAGAGCAAAAGCTTAGCGTTAGGGGTAATGAGGGTCTTTGAAGGACACTTTTTTTTCATGGGATGAGTCCAATCGTATCTTTATTTTTTCTACTGTAAATCCTTATTTGATTGCTGGAAGAACCAAGTGATCCGAGGGATCAAGAGTCACCCAAGCGAGGGAGTTTAAGTAATCTCGGGGTTCACGAGTGAGGGTAAAATGGAGCGGGAGATGGACAGGCGGTTCGGTGCAGCGTTGTGGTGAAGAGGGAGCTGAGCTGGAAGGCAAAGTTCTCAATTTACCGATCCATCTATATTCCAGCCCTCACCTATGTCATGAGCTTTAAGTAATGACCAAAAGAATGAGATCCCAGATACAAGCGGCCGAAATGAGTTTCCTTCGTAGGGAGGCTGAGCTCAGCCTTAGAGATGGGGTGAGGAGCTCAGACATCCGGAGGAAGCTCGGAGTAGAGCCGCTGCTCCTTCGCATTGAAAACGGACAGCTGAGATGGTTCGGGCATCTGATCAGGATGCTTCCTGGACGCCTCCCTTTGGAGGTTTTCCAGGCACGTCCAACTGGTAAGAGGCCCTGGGTAGACCCAGAACATGCTGGAGAGATTATATATCTTGTCTGGCCAGCGAACGCCTCAGGGTCCGAGAGGAAGAGCTGGAAAACGTTGCTGGGTAGAGGGACATCTGCTGGCCCCGCGACCTGGCCCCGGATAAATAAAACGTGGATGAACGTAAATTGCGAAACTCTCGCTAGATTAAGGTTAAGCCCTGACCTCGAATGGTTAAGGTTAGGATAAGTCAGAGGGCAGCGAGTGTTTTTGCAATTTGTGGTTTACCTTCTAGACATGACCATTAACCACAGACCGTAGGAAAATGTTTGTGTAGCATCTGTGATGTCAGCATGTGTTTCTGAAGATCCATTTAAAGGTTTACACTTGCTGAAAACTTTACCTGAAACGGGCAAGCAGGAACCGCCACGGCTGAGTGTGCTCATCCCAAAACATGCTACAACTCGAGCCTTAATATCCCCCATAATAATCCCCTGAAAATGAAAATGAGTAATTGACAGTCCTAAGGAAGTGTATATAGGTGTCTCCATTTGTTACATGATATAGGCGAGTTTGCAAGTCTACCTTTCCATTCCCTTCTTGCAGTCACGATGAAACAGTAATACATTAAGTGAGTGGAATAACACTTGATTTGATAAAACTCGGCCACCATTTTCTTTTTATTAAATTAGCAAGAAATGTTCACTATATTTGTAAATGCACTGTGACAGCTGCCTGTGAAAAACTAGACAACTCTGCAATAAATGATAACCAAACAGCCTGCTAATGAAATAACACTTTGTCATGAATAGTAGTGTTCTCTACATTTTATTTGAGTAATGAGCTCAGCTCAAAAAACAGAAAACAGCACAGTCTCATAAACCACTGTTTGTGGCCATTGTGCTTGTTATCTGATCACAATCCCCCTGATCAGTTCACATTTATAAGGTAAAGTCACGCATTTCAAATGGCATTGGTCATGGAATTGATAAAACAGTCACGGACAAAATTTCTTTTCCTAATCTTAATCAATTTTAGTTGCCTACACTGAACCATAGCAGTGGCAGATCAGAAAACACTCACGGTGTTGGCTTGAGAAACAACAACAACTTGTGAAAAACCCACACAGCCACTCTGGATCGAAGAAAATGTTCTTTTTTTTTGTGCCATTTTGTACAGAACATTTTGAAACCACGGTACACAAACCCACAGGAACACAATGTTCAGCAGGGGAATGGTCTGCACATAGAAAAAAAGACACATTGAAATCCTGTATATAGATATATATATATTTTTACTTTATTTATATTTTCAACCACCGTCATTATTTCCCTTTCTGGAGCTCCTTTCAATCCCGAGCGGGGTGACAAGATTTGACATTACATTTCAGAATATTGTGGTTGTTTTGTGACATCCAGGTGGCTACAACATTTTCTTATTGTGCTTCGAAAATAGGGTGGTTTGATGCACTTTTGTCAGCTGCAATACAACCATCTATACAACCAGATATGAAGCATTCAGTTGAGTCCATCTTGTTGTAATGTCTATCTTCTGTTCAGTTATGGTTTTGACATAAAGAAAGACATTGTACTGCTTAAATTCAGCGCACAGCTCCATCACATTACCGTAACCATGTCACTGATCAAGATTATCCTTTGCACATTAGATCAGATGGCACATTTAATTGAGGACCGAGCGTCGCCCAGTGGAATTTTATATTGGATTTTATTTGATTGTGCTGCCGATGTTGTTCTGTCCTGTCTCCTAAACACACAGAGAGTCGTGCACACATACACACAAACTGATGTCACTCCAGGACAACATGTTTCTACGCCTGAATCTACATCAAACTCCAGAGCGTTCACACTCAAATGAACTGAGAGCAGTGGTGACTGATGAATCCAGCTGTTTCATTTAGATGAAACCATTTAGTTATATTGAGGTCATCCTCATCTTATCACAGTTTCAGGTTAACCTGCCACATTCAATTCACTATAATAATGATCCAGTATGTTAACTAATGGGACATAATTTGCTTTTATCTAATCATTCTGTGCGTTCCCTTTGTGTTAATGCTGTTATCAGAACAGTTACCTAACCTGTATCCTAACCCTAATCCATTTTCTCACCCAGAACATTAATGTTGACTTTAATACCATTACAAATCATATTACATACACCAGGAACACCATAACCTCATCCTGCTCTACTTACAGCTAATAGCATATTTAAAGGGTTGACTCACCCAAATCACAGAAAAACATACTTTTCACTTATATCTTTTTTATGCCCAGTTTATGTTTTATGTCCAGATTTTCAGCTATCAATGCCAACCCTTTAAAGCAGCAGTAGGCGAGATTGGAGCAAGTATGATTTAAAAAAGTTATTTTTATAAAACTGTCGCTATATCCTGACAGTAGTGCATGAGTAATCTGAAAAAAAAAATCATGTGCCTCTGTGTCCTCCGATGCTCCTAATGGCATCTGCAAGATTTCACAGATCGCAGGAAAACAACCAGTCAGAGCTGATCTGGAGTCAGCCGTCCAGCTGCCGTCTATGGGAGCCGGCTGTCAATCCCTCACGAACTTCGACCAAATGTTCAAACTAGGCAGCGCTGATCAGATATGAATCAATATTCTGTTACTGTAATGCCTATTTCTCTTCTCAAATGTTTTCAGAAATATCTTGTAGTGTACTGTTTAGCTGTAAAATGAGAAAGTTTGTGACCCAGCAGCCATGTTGAGATCTGTCGAGGAAATATCAAGCACTGCCCACCAGCACAGCCAATAGGAACGCTCTCTCTCCGAAATGACCTGTGATTGGCCAAAGTCTCCCGTCACAGGCTAGATTTTTTAAGCCTGAAAACAGAGCCATGAGGAGGTGCAGAAGTCTACACTTGAATTACAATATGCTGAAAGGTTATTATGGAATTTTTTTCCCAATGATGCCAAAAGCATTCTGCCTACTGAAGCTTTACACGCTGACTTTTTTGAGAGCAAGAGCTTTTGAAGCACATTTACAATAAACTAAAAAGCTGAGGAAATGAGACTTTGAGAGCCTCATCATTTCAAACAGCCTGATGTAAAACAAACTTTCTATGTGAGATAAAACAGTTAATACACTGAAGTGTGCAATGCAAGGGTTAACATTTGAGATGTGAAAGTTTCCATATGCATTGCATTCTGTATGCATCACTCCCAGGGCGTCAAATACCGCAGGCTTATACCAGGCTTTCATTTAACTACAATGTAAACCCATTTGCGGCAAAAGTAAACGCTCCGAGAAAGTGCGCCGGGAGCGTGGTGACGTAGTTTAAAGAGCGAAAAGAAGGGGAGGTGGATGGGCTCAACAAACACAAGGCTTTCATCCAGGAGACCGCTGTTTGTGTCCCGTGTGTCACGTTACAGCCAGCTGTTTGTTCGTATCCCATGTTCACTACGTTCAGTTTCATTTTCAATTTACAAATGTAGTAATTTTAAGCCCAACCATGTAGTTGTTTCCTAAACCTAACTATAGTGGTTTTGTTGCCTAAAACCCAAAGTGACGCCAAGGGACGAGACAAAGTGGCGGTATGTGACGAGTTGGGATGAGGACGTGTTGCATGCACACATGGTAACTCTTTGCTGTGGAAGATATGACCAATGGAAAGATGTTTTGCATTCATTAGACACATTAAACATAAAAGTCATAACTTTCCTTTGTTTCATTCATTTCATTCATGTTTAGTGTTTCCTATTTTATTGTGTTACTCACCTCCTCTCGTTTCAGATCACTTCACTTCCTGCCTTTGTGTGTTTTCCCGCCAGTTTTGATTGTCTGCCCCGCCTTGATTAGTTTCACCTGTTCCTCGTCCGCCCTGCTCTCACCAGACCTCCTGCTCACCTGTCCCCCAATCAGTCAGTCACTACATATACCAGCTCACTTCCTTTGCTTCTTGTCACTTCATCATCGTTGCTATGTGGTGTTCTGGCTGTTTCTGTCCGTCTCCTGCTACCTGCTCTCCAAATCGTAACATGCACCTTCTGCTTGCTCTCGTTTCTCTGTGCCGAGTTATTCGGCCGACTCGGAGAGCCTCGAGGAGATGGATGGAAATAACGGGAAAAGTCACTTGACCTTTTGTCTTTCTGCACAATTCTGTCTTTGCTCACATAAGCTTTTAGGAACTTTGTTACCAAACAAGGTGATGTTCTGTTGGATCTCTATCCCCCATGTTCACCACCATAACAGAACATACTGTATTTAGGGGAAGAGCACAGGACACTATTTAGTACTGCCAAATAGGGATTTGTCGTAGTTTAATGGTTTCCATTGATTTGTTCTACTTTACATTGTAGAACCTGAGAAGATGTACACAAATGGAGGAGGAGAAGGGTGTACTGATATGCAGAAAGCATAGTATCACCTTCATTTAATCTCAAATTAATTAGTTACGTACTTTGTTTCTCGCTGGAAAAAGCAAAAAATTGTCCTAATATGGCTGTAAAATTATCCTCACCTTGCCTGTAAAGACTAAAGATATGGAGTAAAACAGAACACCATGTACAATGACAGTGCAATGGGAATGAATTAGTAAGCATGTGCCCCATCAATGATTCAGTAATCAGCTGGAACAAAACATATCAAACTCTGCTGCAACAGTCTGACGTATGAGCCATAATGCTTCTTAAAAGAAATCTCTATTTTCTTTTTTTTTTTATCATATATCCCTTAATAAATGATAAAAGAGTACAGTCCATCCTCTCAGGGAAATGTAAATTTAAACAGGTGAAAGCCAGAGGGAACATGTCATGGTGCCTGGCTCTGTTTATATTAAGAGCAGCTTCTTCCTTTTAGTGTCAGGTTCACACCAGTTCTTTTATATGTAAAATAAATATTTAATATATTCTACCGACACCGGACAGGAAGTGTGAAATGTTGGACTGAGAGATGGACCATCTGTTCTGTGATATTAATCGTAAGTGAATAGAGATTCAGTTCTTAGTTATGTCTTTATTCTTGTTTTGTTACAAAAAGATTAGAAAGTTTTGAGGACACCCAAAAATACTCTTACGGACTAATCTTTTAAGCCTAAAGATTACACATGTGCACGAATTTGGGAAAAGGATTTTTTTAAAGTACTGAATCCGAGACTCTGGAGATGTGTTATGACAAAAGAGAATAAAGAATATATATACAGCATATGTAAACTTCAAAAGACACTTTTTTACTCCAGAGTAAAACCAGTCCATCTCACTTTAATGATACAAATTGCTGTACGGGGTCTTCTTAGGTCACTTAGTATTGCTTCCTGCCTGTTTCTAGTGTCTGCTGATAATGAAGACAATGTGGAGCCGTGAAATAATCTTCTTCTCCTTGTCACGGTAGCTTCCCATACAGTGTTGAAGAGAAACACTTCTGGTTTTTGTTGCCACTGTTGAAAATAGCATTATTTTGTGCATGAAATGAATGCACAACACTGCCTAATTGCAAATGTGCTCAAATGCACAACATTGTCATTCAGTTTGGTCAAGGCAACGCTTACACATTAAGTAACCGCTTCCCGGACATGTGTAGAGCACCTACAGTGATACTATAATTCAGTAAGGCGGGTCAAAATCCAGATAAATACATCCAAAAGGTTATCTGAAGCTAACATGAGGTTCCACTTGACTGAGTTAGACAAATCAAGTGGTTTTCTTCCAAAGTTACTGTGTTTTCAGTTCCCTCTCTGTGTTTTCCATGACAGCCGAGCTAAACTGTCAAATCAAAATGTTCTCCAGGGACATATGGTCAAACTTGTGTCATGAAAAATCCCTGAAAAAAAAAAAACATGCATTAGTAATACTATGACTGAGTGACTTTTTCTTGTTTTGGTCTATGGTTTGAAGGTGCTAAAGGCGCGACTGGGAGCATTCCATTGCCTCTCAATGGCTCTCAACATGGCGACGGCTGAGCCGGCGGCTCGCAGTTGATGCTGCTAACATCGCTAACAGTGAAAACAAAGGCAAAAGTGCTGACAGCGTTTACCCCATTATCAGCTGTTACCGCCTCATGAGAGCAGTGCAGAGCGGCGGCCGTGAGCTAGCCAGTGGGGCACGCTCACATGCACTAAAAGCACGTGTGGCCGGCCCGGCTATGTCAACAATACATGGAAAAACTCTGATTACAACACATTCTCTGCTCAAGTAGACATTACTGCTCTATATCTTTACATAGACAATAGTTGTTTGCTGCTATGGTAATGCTTTGGATATCGCATAGAGAACTTTTAATAGCTCATTTGTTTCTAAGCATAAGACGAATTAAACTATTTTGTTTTCACTGGAGGAAAATTGAGCTTTATTTCTAGAGATCATGAGAGCATTCATGTGAAAAGCACATTTCATGGTTGGAAAAAGTGATTTGTGGAGAAAATTTTAATTTTGTGCTTGTGTGACTCAACAACATCTCTTGGCTCAGTTCTGTGTGCTTCATTCACATCATATACTACTATTTTGCTTGCAGTGCGGCAACTTTTAATTCAGCCTGATGGAGCTGTTGTTGCCTGGTTTCATTATGCTTCAGATGCTCTGCTTTGTTCGTGGCTATCCCACTGGTGCTCCCACTGGTGTCTGTGAGGCCATGTTGCCTTGACATACTGGGGTGCTGCCTCAGCCTTCACCAGCACCCTACGCTCTCCTCACCAACATGTTTCAGCCAGGAAAGGCCATTACAGGTAAGATGTGTCGAGGATTACTTTTAGAGATAGGAATAAGAACATCACATTACACATTATTAATAAACCAGTCAACAGGAAGCCGTCACCATGATTCATAAGCAAGGTTATTTATAAGAGAATGCACACTTTGACAAGTGTGGATAGTAAGAAAACCTTATCTTTCATTTGAGCTTTGTTATTTCTTCTTTAATGAACAAACTCAACCTCAAACTATCCTCTAGTACTCAACTCTGTGTCACAGAACAACCAAGGATATTATTTTTTGAGCCATAATGTTAAAGCTGATATGAGAACAATGTTTTGACATATTCAAATGAGGCAAAGTGACAAAAAATGTTTGTCCACCTTCGGCCTCCTCTATGTATCTGACTAAGTGCTTACATTTTACACCATCACTGGTCAGCAAATGGTATTAATTTACTGTATAGTCTCATTATTAATATGCACATCTTATTTATCTACTTTAGGTAATATTTCTGCAAGTGAAAATATTAAAGGTCCCATGTCATGCTCATTTTCAGGTCCATACTTGTATTTTGGGTTTCTACTAGAACATGTTTACATGCTTTAATGTTCAAAAAACACATTATTTTTCTCATACTGTCTGTCTGAATATACCTGTATTCACCCTCTGTCTGAAACGCACCGTTTTAGCGTCTGTCTCTTTAAGACCTCCTCCCGAAAAAGCCCAGTCTGCTCTGATTGGCTTGTGAGAAAAATATGGCACACCTTTACAAAGGTAGTTCTCAAGCTGTGGGCGGTATATTCTAATGAGCCTGCATGTGACACAGGAAGGGGAGCCAAATCTCAAGTTTGTGGGCACCCCATATACCCAAATGTAAAAAAGTGAGCTTTTCATGATTTGTCCCCTTTAAGATAAGACTTAATTTAACTTGTGTCCAATGCACTCCTGATACAATAACCACTGTATTATTGTGTTTTCCTGCAGTGGTTATCACTGGACCAGAATATAGAGATGTGCTGCTGGAAGCTCGGACAGACGGCAGCGATAACGCTCTGGGGTGCTGGCAACTCCCTCCTCCAGACACAAGGTTTCTTCAGGTGAGCATCAAGGACCTGAACTCCCAAACACACAGAAAATATGACAGATTTCACTGCTAAATCCAGTCTAGACGAAAATATATTGTTTAACCTTCTTAAGATCAGAATGATTTCATTGTGTGAGTTTGATGTGGATGTTTATATTCACCGTGCACAAGGAATCCTCAAGGTGCTGTCACTCATTCCAACACCAACCTGAAGGGCAACACCACTGTATACAGCTGGATACCACCACCCAACTCTACAAGCCCTGTCTACTTCATGTAAAAAGCAAAATACTTTTTCTTCTGTTTTTACAATAACAAAAACATAAAGTTAAAACCTCTGCTCTCTTACTCTGTGGTTTTTCAGGGCCACAGAGTTCAGCTTATGGGTTAATGTGAAGTCCACCACTCTGACCAGAGGTAGGTACAGCAGGGTGATAAATCAAAAATCAAATCAAAGATAGAAACTTCAGTTATGATTTGTCCTTCTGCTTTTCAGGGGAAACCAGGAGGTCTCAGTCTGGCTACAGGTGCAAGTGCAGGAATGGCTGAAGGAAAACCTCTGCTTCTCCTTGTGATCCTCAGTTTTCTGATATTACAGTTAACGGGGTAAACATTATGTGAAAAGGAAATATTTCCTGCAGTCTGTTGGGCTCCGACTGATGCTGTGTATTTTAAAAAAAATTAAAAAAAATATATTTTGGACTATTTCCTTTTAAATCCTACATTTTTCAGACATTATGTCCCCGTGAATTCAAATGATTTTTCCAGATTTTGCTCTAAACATTTCTAAAACATTTGTGCAGATAAATATTAATATGGTCCCTATGTGTCATATCACGCTGTAGATATAATTAGCTCTGTCCCTCTTAACAATATCCACTCACTTGCCATAGACGTAAATTATAAATGTAAGTTTAAAACGCGCCACAGTCTTATCCATAGCTTTTATGGTCCTCTTTCCTACATAACAAAACACGTGATCGTCTGCAAAGAGAGGAATTGGGGCACCTTTACAGACCCGAGCTGCTATTTAAAGCAGCGCTTTCAACAAAATACATTCAAAGTCTCAAAGAGTAAGGTATGGATATAATAACCCAGGGTTATTCATTCTGGTGAGACCCTCTTTTATGATATTTAATACTCTACTACAGTACAATGATATTGTGATGGATTGATATCAAGCTTCATTTTTTACGATTAGACTTTGATTCTCTTCACATATGTATCTGTATTGTATGTATCTCTGATTAATCCATCACTTCTCATAATAAAAAAACACATCAAATGAATTGTATTCCTTTGATTTCAGAGAGAGAAGGAGAGCGAGAGGGAGAGGGAGAGGCTATTAGAGAAAGAGATGGATTGATAAAGAGATATCCAGAGTGCTACTGTGGTTGTTTGTTATTGACTGAAATTCATTCCACTTATGGAAGAGCGTGTTATGACCTGCTTTTTCCACATCGTTTGATCTATAACCTAGATTCCTGGTATGGTGGTGAACAGAAAACCCGGCAGATACTAAAGAGGCTTAAGGCATGCATTACATGTGAGATTTAAAGCTCTCTATACCATATCCATCGTTTCCTGCTTGACATGCTGCTGCACCTCGCGACAGCTGCGCCTGCAACCAGAGGAGCAGGTGCAAAGTCTACTTTTACTAAAACTGGGTTAGCTGTTAGAATTAATTTTTATTCACAACCAAGTCCACCATCCACATACAGCAAAAAAAACAGCACGTTTTAGTGAAAGTCAAGGACCGTTCAAGTTAATATGTGTATCTAATTCCTCTGTCTAAAAATCAATAAGAGAGTTTTAAACACAGAAATAGTAATTATAACGGCCTTTTCATGACATCAATACATGATTAAAATGCGAAACTTCACTTTGCTTTGAGAATAATCAATTCTTTCAACCCATCCAATGCAATATCCGAAACAACACACAAATGATTTCCAGCATAACTACTTATGCGAATGAGTTTGTTAATTAGACAAACCTATTCTATTCTCAACGTTATTTGTCTTTACATAACATGAGTGCTATTAAAAATAATTGTGTTTAAACAACTCTGTACAAAGTTTTTCTAATTAAAATGCAGATTAATGCGACACAATCAAAAGTCAAACAGCTCATCTACTCTGCACCGTGGTGATAGCAGAAAGTTTCTCCTGTGTATTATTCTCCAGTTACTCTGTTCACAGGGAAGTTTGCACGCTCTTATATGTCATTGTCAGTGTTTGCATACAGTAAATACAGCAGCACGTAACAGTAAATTATCTACTTGTTACCTCTCCTAAAGCTTATTTTGTTTATTTGTTTGCTGTATGTCTCAAAAACAGTTACACAGTAATTACAATTTGGTGAGAAGTTAGGGCATGTAATGTAATGAGTATACGAATATCAATGTACTAGTAATATACTTGTAAGTCTACTACTTCAATAACGCTTGGGACTAAATTGGCCCACTTTTTAGTTTATAAAAGTATACTTTTACACAGACACAGAGCGGAGAGAGGACCTCAACTCAACAACGCTACCTCATGACAAGTAACCGCGGCAGTGCTACGTTTGGCTGAGTTTTCTCTTCCATTCTCCAGTAAATGTGCGGCGGCGGCGACACGCCTTGAGTTCAGGCTGGTGCACGCCAAGGGTAGAGAACGAGCAGGGAGGCAGGGAGGCATCTGATTGGTTCTTACCAAGCGGACCTCGAGGCAGTGATTGGTAGACGTTTTTACAGGATTACAGCAGCTACAGATGACGGCTCTTTTCCGGTCCTTTTTCAGAGCTCATAAGTGATGGATTGCTGTCGGGGTGTAAAGACTATTTCAACCAATATAACAAATAGTGTATACTGGATAACATCGTCAACCCTGCCTTTAAGTACTTACTTTTAAATGTAAAGTAGTCAACTTTGAGTACACAGCTAGTTTACATCTAAGTTGTATTTTGTACGCCAACTAAAATATGAACTATACTACAAGTGAACTTATAGGTATCCTGTTAGTTTACTCGTTATACACTTGTAGCACACGTTTTAGTTTATGAAAGTATACTTTAAAGAATACTCTCAGTATATACTGCAAGTATACTTGTAAGTTTTCTTTAAGTTAACTTATATTACCTAGCCAATTATACTTACACTTTTCTGTATACTTTTCAGTATAAGCCAAGTATGCTTAGAATTTTCTGTATACTTGTCGGTATAAACCAAGTATACTTAAGTATAATTTTGTTAAGTTGACCTCTGATAAGTAAATAAAAGTAAATCTGAAAGCATACTCTCTTATTTTAAGTTTTAAAAGAAGTATACTAATAGCATACTTGAATACATTTCTTTTTTGTAAGGGCATCCTGGTGCTCTGTACAGTATCTATGACAGATTTGCCTCTACGTAGTGAAGTATTGATCTCCAAGTGACTCATGTGCCCGAGGACGCAGTCCTGGTCACAGGGCCAGCACTACTCAATAATAATTAGTTTATTTTCCACTGTGAGCCAAAAGCTAGCTATAACAGGGAATTCAAAACCAGGACTTAAGCACCAGCGCTAGTTGGTTCAATAGTAATTGACTCATTGACATGTGGAATACTGACCCCCTTTGTTCAGGCCGTGCTCTATGAATTCAAACACCACTCGTGAGTTTTTCCATTGAGACAAGGTCATTCATCCCAATGGTGTGGAGTGAAACAGAGGGGAAGCTACAGATAGTTGGCAATCTGAAGATGAGAGACATTGATTTATAACCTGATGAACTACAGTGGAATATCTGAGTAAAGGAAAACATTTTGGAAATCTTTCACCCCCATCAATAAAAACATCAATTTTTTTAATTTGCAAGCAGGCAATTTAACTCCATTTTTGGGGTGAAAATTTTAATGATTTTTTTCCTCCCGTAGGATACTTTCCATTCTGAAAACTAAAGCAATTTAGAAAACAAGTATTACAAGTAGAGATTAAAGTGCAGACTTGTCAAGCAGAAAACTGATTGTGCTGAAAGATGTTTCTGATTCGTCAGCAGTCACGTCATTTAGCTCTTTTTCTTTTTTTCTTAGATGATTTGCTAAAAGACCTGAGAGGCTCCTGAAGTATAGATTAATTCCAAATAAGGCTTAATAACATTTAATTAATGCACATTTTTATGTCTTACAGTTAGTTGTATGTTTTGATTAGTTTATGTAAAGCAACTCAAATTTCCGTGTAGAGCTTTTCAAGTAAATTTTGACTTGAGCTGTCATCTTGTGCAGAAGAGTTTGAGGATGACTCGCCTCTTTCATCTTCCTCTAATCCCTCTCTAACTCACGCTTGATGCACAGACTGTATTAAAATGACAAGTGGCCTTGCAGTCACAGTCAGTTTAAGGCAAATCAAGATCAAATTTGACATAATTTATGTAGTCAAAAAGCTGCTTCCCTTGTTAAAATGTGTTTTTATTTTTTATTTTATTTATTTATTACTTTTCTTAAAATAAAAAGTGTTTACAAGCTTTAGGCAGTTCACAATATACAGTTTATATCTTTGTGTATTTTCAGCTTTATTAGTTTACATAATGAGCATATTCTGGTCTCTGTTTATCAGAGATGTTTGTTTGCAGATGGCTACATGGGGAATTATAAACAAATAAATCTGGCTCTTACTGTAATGTGGCACTACTGCAACTGCAGTTGTATATTTCCCTGCTGTGCTGACATAAACATAAACATAAATAACTGTGATTAGGTCATCAAGGCCGGCGGAGCCCTCCACCAGTAATCCCTGAAAACATCTGCCTGTGTGTGTTGTGAGACAGTGCACAAATACATACACATGAGTAACACATGTGTATTGTGAACAGATGTGTGTAGGCACATGCACGCACACACATATGACACACACATACATGTAGAGTATCATGTAAGTTCTTCTTCCAGGCAGATCAAACACTGATCCACATGCATGCACAGTGTGCAGATTAAGGCTATCCCTCGCTGTGGGGGCTTAGTTGACATCTCTGTCTAAGCTCTGCATTCTTCACCTCCCTCTAGTCCCTTCATCTCCTTTACAACATGTCCAGCACCATAAAAAGCAATGACCAGCGGATGAGGCATGTTTCCTTCCGATGTCCTTACGGCAGTCATAAGAATATCACTCAGAACAGGGCTTTATAACGCCCCCCGTCTTCCGAAATGGATCCTGAGGACATTAGCACCACTATTAATAAAATTATTCCTATTGTAGACAATAGAGTGCTGCAGGGATGACATATTTTTGTAGGCCAACCCGGAAGTTGGCATTGCCCTGGTTCCCTCGACAAAAAGCCAGTGGGATTTATTCCATTGGATTTTGGATTATTGCATAAAATATGTGTAATACATACTTGTTCAGCTTGTTTTGTTCAGCAAGTGCGAATACAATTGCCAGAAGTAAAAAGCTAACGTTAGACTATAAACAAACTACACCACGGTCGCATGGCTTCACGTCGCCTCCACTAAGCTAAAGGAGGACTAGTGTTTGGTGTGATGATGTTTAGTCGTCTTATTTAGCCACTTGTTGGCAACCGTAAAGACACGTAAAAGCTTCAAAATTCACGAGTGGGATATTTACTGACATATTTGATATCGTAGAACAAAACGTTAAAATCTCCATCTTTGTTGGATTGTCGATTCTGATTAGTCAATCACAGCATCCTACGGTCTGTTATTTCTTTATAGCACACCGTTGCCGTGTATAACAGACCGTTGCTATGAGCGCAGTTCTGATGTCGGACTCTGGCGGACCGTTTTTGTGTCAAATTATTGATTTATTAAGTAAGTAGCCGTGTAATAGGCGGGATAATGCATAGCTATTGTTGTGAATTATTTTCCATTGTTGGTGCATATACTTTAAATTGGGACACTGCATTGTCATATTACGGAATTACTACAAAACAACACAGCACATAGAGTGAGACAAACTCGTCTTAGATATTACTGATTATCTTGATTTGTTTCAGAATTACACTATTATCCTAGTGACAGATTTCTGCAAGGCCTTGAATGTATCTCATTTAAAATGACTACACTACGGTATTTTGGCTCTGGGCCAAACTTTTTTGAGCTATGTATGACTTTCTTAAAGCTGGCCCTTCTGCACATGAATAACCTTTACTATATCTACAGCTAAAGGGAAGGTATGTGTGTGTGTGTTCTGGATCTTGAAGTGTGCCTTGCGAGTCAGAGCTGTGGTGGTGTATCGGCTATAACGTTGGGAGTGGGAAGACCAATTAGTGTGATTCCATGAGTGATCTTTAAAAGTCGGTGCGTGTTAGTGAGCACAATGATGTGCGCAGTATTTGGACAAGAGAAAAATGCATGAGTGCTCGCACGCATGCAAGAGGTTTCACAGACTGGTCAGCTTGTTAAATTGACTGCCGTGATGAATTGCAGACTGGCAGGAATCAATGGACATGAAAGGTGACGTCCATGCATCATTGAGTGTGCATGTCTAGTTTACAAAGTCTGAGCTAAAATGACTGTTAATGCTGGCAGAGTTAGTGAGCATTATGTCTGTTATGTAAGGATCTCGTAGTTAAAGTGGTTAGAGCTCAGGGCTGGGCCATATTACATGAAGGGTGGGAGAGAGAGAGAGAGAGAGAGGGAGAGAGAGGCGAGGAAGGCAATGTGTTTGAGGAAAAGAGAGAGAGAGTATGACAAGGGGGCAGGGCTGAGAGAGCAGCACAGAGCAACATGGGACAGCAAGAGAGACACACATAGAGAGAGAGAGAGAGAGAGAGAGAGATGAGAGGTTAGGGGGTGCCAGTTGGCAAGATAATCAGAGACAGGCCACTGAATCAGAGCTTGGTGCACAGCTGGTGTGACGGGTGAAGAGGCTTCAGGCTGACACTGAGTGGACGGAGAGTGACAATGTGCAACGAGTGGGGGATTTCATATACTGGATGCATATTATCAACTCAATAACCCAAGTATCAAACTGGAAACATCCGCTGGAGGACAAATTGTTGAACTGCAGACCAGAGGGGAATAACAGAATGGGAGCTGCTTCAACATTTGGTACATTTGGAGATGATTGAACGGCTTCTGGCATCTAGAGGAACTGTTATTTTTTTTTCCAACGTTCTTCATTCTATTACAGATATTTTCTGATTAACATTAACAACTTGGTTACATTTTGTACAGATCACCTTTTTCTTCCAGCTTTGCCTCCAGAAGGACTTGACATTTCACATCTTCACAAAGTGGAGATCACCTGCAAGTACTGCATGGATGGTGTATGATGGGAAGAAACAGGGCATCCCTCAGTAAAGTGAATCTTGCTCAATCTAGACCTTAATGTAGCGCGATCTAAAGGAGACACTTGCATCTGTTGAGCAAATGATACTACTATGGAGGCAAGACACAAGCAAAGCAAAGTTGATAAACTGCTAAACCCGCTGCATCCTGCCAGGCTGGCGGTCCTGATGAGGTGTTTGAACCATGTGGTCCACTGAGAGCATGGAGCCAGAGAAAGCACACACCCAGAGCAGCTTCTTCAGCAAGGTGGATGTGCCTGACCATGCTCACTACATCGTCGCCTTGTTCGTCTTTGTCATCGGGACGCTGGGCATCACTGGCAACGCGCTGGTTATGTTCGCCTTCTATAGGTGGGTTTGTGTGATTCGAGTCATTGTGTGTGTCTGTTCCTTTCAGTTTGAATGTGGGTCTCTCTTTTGATCAGAGTCCTGAGGGGACGTTATAATCACTCAGAGATGTTATGGGCTCACAGATGGAGAGACAGATAGAAGGACTGAGTTGTGTTGATGTGCACTGTAAGGGGGATGGGGGGGTCTGTGTTCTTTTTAGGGGTTTTGATTGGTAGAAGTGCATTTATATTTCTGATTAAGGAGGCAAAAGCCTCCCAATCAAAGCTGAGAGGGTTTTTCCTAGTAAGGGTCAGTATTTGTCATGTGTCTTACTCTCCAGAGGATAAGAGGGGCGATTACCAGTAAAATAATCTTTGCATCTTAGTGTCCTGACCAAAATATCATCTTAGTAGAATGAGGAATTCATCGCTGGAGTAAATCTGTCCTGTATCCTTGAGAGATGATGTGAAATACTTAGGGCTGCAACTAACAATTATTTTCATTGTCAATTAATCTCCTGATTATTTTATCCACAAATCCATAAATGTCTTGTTTTGTCCACAACTCAAAGATATTCAGTTTACTGTCATAGAGGAGTAAAGAAAACAGAGAATATTCACATTTAAGAAGCTGAAATCAGAGAATTTAGACTTTCTTAAAAAAAAATACTCAAACTGAAGAATCGATTATCAAAGTAGATGGCGATTAATTTAATAGTTGACAAATAATCGATCATCTTCAATATTATAGAACTTTGCCTTTTTGTGTGTTGATGTAAAAATGTTAATGTTAAAATTCTTAAATTTGGTGAAATGTGTGTGTGTGTGTGTGTGTGTGTGTGTGCGTGCGTGTGCGTGCGTGTGTGCGTGCGTGCGTGCGTGCGTGTGTTTACCGTCATAAATCAATTTCACAAAGCAGTTCAAATCAATCAGGAAATTCCCACAGTCTATTTAGAGTCACATGTCACTCTGCAAGATTACTGACTCTTAATTTGTAAACTTTCTTTGAGAAGTCAAGAGGAAGAACGTGTATTATTTGTTGTGTAATTTGGACTGCCGTTGACCTCTTATTGTGCTACTAACATTAACGGGTTCACACAAACTGGGTCAGAGATAGAAAGTGTGTGTGTGTGTGTTCTGGGGATTGTCAGAAGCTTTTATATTACATTACTGTAGAAAGATTAGATTAGATTAGATCCATTGTGTTGTGCTGATAATTTGTGTTTACTGAATCAGAAATGCACATGATGTTCATTCACACACACACACGCACACGCACACGCACACCGACGCGCCGACACACCGACACACACACACAAACACACACCGCAGCGAGAGAGAAAGAGGGAGATAATTGTCTTTCAAGTGAGATGTCATCCGATATAATGACTCTCCAGGAATGAAGTGAGTGCTGTAATATGCGTATGCCTGCACACACACCTGGTCACACACAGAACTAGATACATCAGCAGTGATATAAAAACACTTCAATACACAACTGTTCAAAAGCAGACACAAACGTATTCACAGGATGACCTCGAACCTGATTGTTTTAGTTTGATCGGAGAGCAGCCACTTTTAATTCAGCAGACGCAGAAGCAGAGTTTAATCAATGAAGAGCTGCGGAGGCCGACAGCAGCTCAATATGCTGCTTAATCAAACCGCTGTGAATGGTGGTTCACACAAAGTTGACCAGTTCGGCTAAAAGCTTATTCCTGATTCATGCTACCAGTGAAACACTACTGTGTTTATTGAGTTATGCATTCAAATACTGAGAGATACAACTGTGCTACTGAACTCATAAGACCCTTTTCCTTCCCCTAAAAAAAGCATGACTGACAGACATTTGGTACAACATACGACCAAGAGAGAAGCTAACTGATGCCGTCCGTTAGCTATTTAACATCTTGATCAAAATCTCTACAACAAAAAGAAACAAGCCTCAGAACATGCTTATCAAATGAACACAGTATATAGTCATTTATTGGCTGTACACCTAGTGATACAGTGGCTCAGAGGAACAATCATCACATAAAACTAAATATATTATTACTAATAATAATAATAATACAAAAAAAAAAAAAAAAAGCTCAGATGTTGCCTAATCATAACAAATGAAGGGCAAAACCAGTTTGGGCTAGTTTCTGCCCAATTGGGCTACTTTTGATTAGGTTTGGCTGGGAAAAAACAACACTGGGCTGGTAAATGAAATTTGGGCTGCTTTTGTCAACATTTTGCAAATATTGCCAAACAAGCTGTTAATTTATGGTCAAAAACACGGATACAAAATCCAGTAAACTTCTTTGTGTCCACTCACTCATATTATTGACTCATTTAACTTCAGAAATATTTGATTTACATGAGTTGTATTCAATCGTTGTTAGGGACAACGGAGGGATGTTGTGTATTTGAATCTATGACTGCATCTTTTTCGGGTGACGATAGCCTATTTATCTAACATTTTATCTTGGGTTACTTGATGCAGATATGAAGCTTTGTATGCCTATGATGTGTTTTCTATTGTGCAGGTCATGGTTTTGCAGTTTTACATGGGTTTCTGGCATGGTTATGATTTGGGCTGGTGTTTATTGAATTGGGCAGGTTTTAAGTTGTGGTTGGGCTGGAAACTGTCAATCTGATCTAGCAACACAGGGCAAAACGTGTATATTGTTCACACTGACCATAAAACCTCCCTTCCTGTGTGTGTAGTAACAAGAAACTCCGTAACCTGCCTAACTACTTCATCATGAACCTGGCGATCAGTGACTTCCTCATGGCTTTCACACAATCTCCCATCTTCTTCATCAACTGTCTCTACAAGGAATGGGTGTTTGGAGAGATGGGTAACACTCTTCTTTGTTTTCCAAAAACACATTAGATATACATTTACACATTAGATATAAAATAGCACTGTGCTCTTGTTGAGACATTTATGTGTTTGTATGTGTTCCTTCTCTGCAGGCTGTAAGCTGTATGCGTTCTGTGGCGCCTTGTTTGGCATCACCTCCATGATCAACCTGCTGGCCATCTCTATCGACCGCTACCTGGTCATCACTAAGCCTCTGCAGTCCGTTCACTGGGGCTCCAAACGCAGAACCTTCGTGGCCATCCTCATGGTCTGGCTTTACTCTTTGGCCTGGAGTCTGGCTCCTCTGATTGGCTGGAGTGAGTTCCTTCTACCTGGATGTCCTTTCCCACCATCCTCCTTCACTCACCACACAACTGAAGCTCATGAATACACACTGATTGAGAGTCTAACAGAAACAGGCAACATGGCCTGTGCTGTAGAAAGACTGATAACTGATCCACCTGCAGTTACACAGTTCACCTGTGATCTTAATCTACTGTTCAACAGACATCCCGTCAAAACAAGAAGTCTTAATGTCAAACAAAATGCAGAACCATTGATGTTTTACCTGTTATTTACTTCACCCTTCTAGGCTCCTATATCCCAGAGGGCCTGATGACATCTTGTACATGGGATTATGTCACGTACACGTTGGCCAATAGGAGCTACACGATGATGCTGTGCTGTTTTGTTTTCTTCATTCCACTGGGAATCATCTTCTACTGCTATCTCTTTATGTTTCTGGCTGTACGGAAGACTGGCAGGTACTGTAACTCTTATATCAGAGAGTATTAAGTATTTTGTGCTGGTGTAGGTGGAGATACATGCAATATATATGAGTTTGAATAATTGTCCAATAATTCAAAAATGCCACTGTTAAGTGATCCAGAAATCTATTGCTATCTCTTGCTTTCTTCTTTTTGTTGTGCATGAAAAGGACTTTTATTTTGTTACAAAAAATGCAGTGTACTGCATTAAACTTTACAGTAAACTTTAGGTACATTTGTATTTCATACACATACGGTAGGTAGCCTGTGGAAACTGTGTCTAATCTGTCTCAGACAAACGTGATAGTTCAAAGGAAGAAATGCATGTGTACAATTCATGTACACACATATTAATATACCCATATCCTTACAAATCCCCAACTACTGTCCCTAAAAGTGAATATAATAATACGGCTTCTTTTGTAGCTTCAATCATTTCTTTATTAGCCATGCAGAGATTGGTTTATTTAAATAAAAACAAATTAAAAAAGAGAGAACATTAGCTTAATTGTCCAGTATGACATGAATAACCTGAAATTAGTTTTCTCTCTCTTAAACGGCTCCACCTACAGAGAGGTGGAGCGTCTGGGCACTCAGGTGAGGAAGTCCACCCTGATCAAGCAGAAGTCCATGAGGAGTGAGTGGAAGCTGGCAAAGATCGCCTTTGTCGTCATTGTGGTTTACGTCCTCTCTTGGTCACCATACGCCTGTGTCACACTGATTTCCTGGGCCGGGTAAGACTTCTTTCATAAATGAGAAATTTTATGCTGCATTGGTTTTAGTGTGCTTTTACATTTCTAGATAATATTCTTTATCTTATGCATGTTCTATCTATAACAGCATCCCTGCTATGTTTGATTCCAACCAGTTACTTTGTTATGCATGTAAGAGCTGATTGCCTGAGTCCCCCAGTGACACAGTGTGTCGTGTGCTCCGCATGTTAACATGCTAAACATGTTGCTCAATAAATTTTGCATGGAAAAGCTGTTGTGGCAGTACTACAGCAGCACATGATGTTATTTGAACAGAAGAATGTTTCTGCTGTGCTACATATAGTATTTGCAGGTTTAAATGGACATTATACCAAGTTTTAAATTAATTTCCAAGTTTCCACTCGGGTCATGACCAGTGGGCAACTGAAAAGTGAAGCCAAAGTGCCTTAAACTTGCATCTTTCTGCTAGCCAGCAGGGGATGACTCCTCTGGTTGTAAAAAGAAGTCAGATTGTATAGAAGTCTATGAGAAAATGAGCCTACTTCTCACTTGATTTATTACCTCAGTAAACATTGTAAACGTGAGCTTATGGTATCCATCGCTAGTTTCAAGTCTTCTTCAATACAGCATGATGTTCTTTAGTCTATTGTGGTCCCATTTAGAGTCAATTAGACCATAAAGCAGAGTATGCTTTGGGGCATGGCTACCTTGTGATTGACACTACTACCGCCGCTACCATGGCGTTGTCTTCTCTGGGGGTTGTCTGTGTTTTTGTCTTTAATCCTTTCACAGTGTGTTTTCACTTAATGAAAGTTAATTTGGTCACCTAAAAATGTCTTATTCAGCGTTCGGTTGTACTTAGCTCCACCCTCTCATGTCACTTCTGGTTGTAAAAAAACAAGATGGTGACGGCCAAAATGCTGAACTCGAGGCTTAGTCCACAAACCAATGGTTGACATCACGGTGACTACGTCCACTTCTGATATACAGTCTATGGTCCTGACAAATTTTCTGACAAAAGGATAAATTACGTATTTTTAAAGAAACGTGGCTATTGGGCATTGGTTTCTTTTATCATAGATGACGGCTTATATTGATTTTTTTTATTATCAATAAGCAGCAAACTGTTTGAAAGAATTGCGTTAGAGCTGACTGATTTTCATGTTTTACTGCAACAAATAAGATTCCAAAACTGTCTTCCTCCTCCATCTTTATATTATTAACTCCTGGAATTCATCAAGCAATCACAATCCAAACTGTAACATAAATATATCTAGAGATGCTTGATCTAATCATATTTATATTCACCTGCACTTCCAAAAATATATCAAGAAGCATCAACTAATTAGTTGCGTATAAAGAATCGAATGAGGCCCAGCTACATTGAGGAAACCCACTTTAAGCAGATATACAGTAGCATAACAGTAATACTAAAGTTCCAGGTGACTGTCACGCTACACTCTGACTTAGAGTATGGATGGTGGGCTGGAAATTTGAATAAAAATTTCCCCAAAATGGCATTGAATGTGTCATTATATAACATTGGGTGAGCTAGAGGCCAAGTATACTGCATGAGTGACATACACCAGACGGTGAAGTTGCTCATAAGTCCTCTGCTTATCCAACCCATCACACATAGTCTCTCCTGTGACATACACTAGGATGAGGTGTAGTTATGTAACTTTGAAATCACATCTTGTGCCTGCTCATTCACAGGGGAAAGGTAGCCTTACACACACACACACACACACACACACACACACACACGATCAGATGTACTGAACGTCCCCTCTGTGGCAGCTGGCACTTTCTGGCTAATCCTTGATCCAATATGCCCCTTCATTACGTTACAAAATATAGAAAGATAAAGGGAACTTTGAGTTGTGGTGTTGTCACGGCAGTCTTTTCAAACTGCCATTGTTCTGCCTCCTTCAGTCATGCCGACATCCTGTCGCCGTACTCCAAGGCCGTCCCTGCAGTCATAGCGAAAGCCTCCGCCATCTACAACCCTTTCATCTATGCGATCATACACAACAAATACAGGTAAACGTGTTTCTGTTTTACCTTCACTCTTTATCGTTGTGTATTAGATCTTTTATTGGAAGTCATATCCAACTTTAAAAGTAAAACTAAATTACCTGTTTTTCTTTTTTGTTCTGTACTTTATTAGGATGACTTTAGCAGAGAAGTTTCCCTGCCTGTGGTTTCTGTCTCCCACTCCTCGGAAGGAGTGCACCTCCTCGTCCATCAGTGAGTCCTCCTACAGGGACTCCATCATCAGCAGACAGTCCACAGCATCAAGGACTCACTTTATTACAGCTTCCCCTGACACGGTAATCCTTTTTTGTTGTTGTTGTTCTATAAGAGGGTTTGTATCTAGATTAATTCTAAGAATTCTGTTGTCTTAAGAGTCTTTTAGTCTAAATGTTTTTCGGGGACTTTTTCACTCTCTCAACAACAATTTGTGGAGAAACAAACATACTTGTTATCTATCTTCTCTAGGAATGAACTGCTTTGCTTGAATTAATAAATACCCTTCATTCAAATATTTAGTAACATTCATTCCCATGTATTTATTTATTTATAATTCTGCATTGGGACGAAATGGTTGAGTTCATTCACTCATTGCATGTTCCTCCAAGAAATGGATGTTTATTAAAAGAAGAGTAGATATCTTCTTCCAACAGCTCATTAATGTGACAGAATCTGAGGAGTTTCATTGCAGGTTAATATGTAAGGGATAATGTAATGCCCGCTCAGGTTTATTTCACAAAAATGACCCGCTAGCTGTACATTATCCCACTTATTACACGGCTACTTACTTAAGAAATCAATCATTTGACACAAAAACGGTCCGACATCAGAACTACGCCCATATCAACGGTCTGTTATACATAGCAACGGTCTGTTATAAAGAAATAACAGACCATAGAACGCTGTGATTGACCAATCAGAACTGAGTATTCAACAAATTTATGATATAATTTTTGCCACAATTGAAACCTTGTTTCATGGGTAAATTGTTTTAGTATTTTCTTTGAGTTATGTCCAGCATCACTGTAAGACTCTACTAACATTATCTTATGCATCTGCAAAAAATGTAAAGTTTATCATTCTGTTGCTTTAGTTTCTTGACACATTGTGAGTTTTACTCTCAGAATTAAATTACATGCTGATTATTTCCTTTTAGTTTAGTTCAGATCAGCTCACATTATTGCTGTTCTGTCCTGCAGGTTTTAAGGGATGTACAGATGGAGCATTTGGGAAGGAAGTCAGGTGATTCCTTCAGAAGCATGTCGTCCTACAGACAATCTTCCAGAAGTCGGTCCTATAAGAAACAATTAGAGCGGAAGAACACCAAGACCCACTCAGAGGACAAGGTGAGAAAACACAACACAAAAACATGCGAATTCAGCTTAAATGTGTTTTGAATTATTAAGGAAACTGACTTTTTTTTTACATTGTCAGCACCCATCTACCATGAGTGAATCATCGAACAACTGTGACCATGAACTGGTTTCCAGCTCTCTCACCGTCGCCTCTCTCCCCCTACTGGTTCTTACCAGGAGGCGCAGCCAGAGTCTGACCAATGAGATGTCAGATGCACGGGAGAAGAAAGGCAGCTTCAGTGATCACTACAAGAGTGACTCTTTTGATTCCCTGAATTTAGGAAAAATCCCATCCACTGATCCCAGGTCACCTCAGGGTGTCCCACGCATCATCGTCATCAGTCCCACGTCTGAGAGCAGCCTCATCAAACATGACAGCATCTGCTTAGAAGACAGTATCGAGGCGATGGAGAACAATGTTTTTGTCAGCCTAAACTTCTCATCAGAAGTCTTTGAGGCAGTGGAGCTACTCTCCTGACCAGCTGGATGATATTTACCCTTGTACTCTTCTCCACTGAAGCTATATTATTCATCTTAATTTGTCACCACAGACCACAACTTCCTCTTCGCTACGGGCGCAGACTTTCTCCACCAAAATGACTCATTGTTTGCGTTTGTTGACTCATCCTGTGAAGTTATACCAACTAGACAACTGGACTGCAGAAGAAAAGCTGGCATGCAAAATGAAACAATATGACGCGGCTCTGGTATGCAGTATGCAGTGTTGGCAGGAACAGGTTCACCCTGAGGGGCAGCATGGGCTGCAGCATATTTTGGTTTGATCCCCCAAAAATGACAAGTGCACCAACATATTTTCATGAGTTTGGGGCCCAAGCTTGACAAATTGGATTTAGTTTAGCTATTCAAGCTAAAGTCCGTGAAACTGTGATGTAAAGTTTTGAGCTGAAATGTTTCTATTTTAGTTAATTTAGATACACTTCATGGATTATCTGCTGGAGACTGAAGAGAGGATGTTTGCATCTGAAATTAGACCAGTTTAGTTAAGAACAATAGTAATATATCCACCTTAAAGGGTAACTTTAGTTTTTTTTAACCTTGATCCTATTTTCCCATGTTGTGGCAGTTGTGTTTAACAGACTAAAAACAATTTCTGAAATTGGTCCAGTATCGAGGGAGAGCGCTGTGGACGTTAGCCGCTCAAGGGCTGCAATGTAATCCTATTGGGGCAAGCTGGCATTGTCATTTATGTCCACTAAAAGTGCTGTTTTTGCCATGACATGCTTTGATTGTTACTATGAGTGTATGGAAAGAGTCTCACTCAAGGAGAATTCTCATTCTGAAATCTGGTGAGGTGACGTGTTGCCGGAAGACAGCGGTGGAATAGCGGTGGCGGAGTTTGTTGTGTTGGACTACAGAAAGCCTAGCTTAGTGTTATCTAAAAGATTTTCAATGTCATGGCTGAATATTTAGATGATTTCAACAATGTGGATGAGGACTTTGAATTAGACTTCTCCAGGAGCACGACTAGGACACAATAACTAAACAGACAGCTAAGAAAAATGCTTTATTTCTCTGTAGGATCCTTTTCATAATGTTGTCAGGCAATTATAATAATCTGAGCCTGTCAGTGGCAAAAACATGCTCTTTTAGTGGAAGTAACATTACACTCATTACACTGAAACTGCTCACTTGCCCTCGCAGCTCACAGCGTTATCCCTCAATACTGGACCAATTTCAAAAGTTGTTGTCCCTATTAGTCACTTAGACACAAAACATGGGAAAACAGGGTACAGGTTGAAAATTACTGAAGTTACCCTTTAATGGGAAAAGGAGAAAATATGAACAAAAGAAGATTTCTGTTGATTTTTAGTCCTCATATCACACAAACATTGCTGTAATAACTTGGAAAGCAAAGCAATAACTTTAAGTTGTGAGGATGTTTTCATAGTATACCGTACAAAGTATATATGTTAAATTCTTGTCTTGTGTAGTAGTTCCTTTAGACAGCGTGGACCTCTCCAACTTTCCATTGGCAAGGAGACAATGAAAATGTGAGGCTGTTAGTCGAAAGAGTGAGAGTCAAATGTGTCTTTTAAACTGTTCCTTGTGGTGATTTTAATATGTCTTACCCATTGTGTGGACACTGCTTTGTAACAAAAGCTCCACTGTTCCCTTAAACTATCTCCAATTCATATAAAAAACATCATTGTACTATTTCTGTTGCTTGTGAACGCTACAGTTGTTGTTGCCAGTGATCTGAGTGAGTGTGTGATTCAAAATCCCATTATAGGAAAGAAGCACCAGTAACATGATTTATATACAGTACACATGACCAAAGATGTTTACTGAAGACTGTACGCAATCTATTATTATCATTATTGGATGGCTAATTTATTGCATTTTTTTAAAAATCCTTTCTTTTTAGACAGATAACAGAATCACTCCCGTCAATGAGCGGCAACTCCTCCTGCTCTTAACTGGCTCATTATTCCTTCCATTAGTGTAATCATTCCAGTAAGAGAATAACTACAAGTTAAAAAAAAAGTAGCTCTTGATTCACGTCTGTGATCAACCTTTGGTGTGATGTCTGTATCATCTGCGTTTTAACATTTGATACTTGTGCGTCTGTTGGTTTTATACCTGCAAACATTATGGGGCAACGATGGTGAGGAAATGTTGGAGTAGCACTTTTTCATGTTAGTTCATGTGCTCATTAAACACTCTGAATCCACCTTTTGTCACCGTTTCATCAATCTGAGAAGAGCACACATGATGACTCTGATGTTTTACTGACAGCAAAACCCCGGATTATGTCCAATGACAACACTTTAATAATAATAAATAATAATAACTTTATTTATAGAGCACTTTTCATACAAGAGATGAAGCTCAAAGTGCTTTACAGAAGACAATAAAATGCAACACATTCAAACAAGGGAAGATAGGCAATAAAATTAGACAATAAGAGGACAGTATAGATGCTAAAATATATGTGAGATTAAAAACTTTAGCACATTTAAGGCAAAGATTTATTAAATTCTTTATTTCTTCAAAATATGCATATGCATGGCAGCTATAGAATGGTTAAAGAAAGAGATTTAGGCTATGGCAAACTGTGGTTACATTACAGCCAGTCCACATCAAACAATTCAGTGACAGTCCGAGTGTAGCACAATTGACAATAAATACAGTATTTGTGTACAAGAACATTTTGGACTCTTCTTGATCACTAAAAATAATGTTTCAGTTTTTTTTCTCTTCATGCAGAAACCACAAATCAGCCAAAACCATTGGCCTGACATTTTGTTTGCATGATTAATGACATATAGTAATATTAATATATTATAGTAATATGTTGTTGCTATATATATGGTTTTAGGTCTGCACCACAAGAGTCATTAGAGGAAAAATATGAATCATCATCAAACTGTTTGATGATGATTCATATTTTTCGAGAATATGAAGGTAGGAAAGCATATTTCTAAATTGTGAGGCTAAAGTTGAATGTGCAGTGAACCGTCATTAGTGAATGACAGTTGGCGAGGCTGTAACTGCCATATGGACGAGCAAGGCAGAGTAAAAAACTCCTCACATGGCCAAGGTCACTTGCGTACTTATTTATGATATCAATTATATTAACTTCTGTGCTATTTTTGTTTATATGATTATTTATTATTATGTTAAATTAAACAGAAAATAGAGAGGCAACATGGGGCGAGTACTGTTAGTGATGTTGTGGGGGCTACAGTGTGACCTTTGGCTTAATGAATCTCTCTTCCTCCTCCCTCAGTTTCACTGGATTTCAGATTTTTTTATGAACACTTGATCCTTCAGTTTATCACGGATGTTAAAAATCAACAAATTTGGAGATACATGGTTTTCACTGGTCAGGAAGTGTATGAAAAGTAACTATTGCAGTCAGACAAATGTAGTGGAGTAAAGAGTACAATATTTAGGGGGGTGTAGAAGTAGTTGGATAAATTGGAAATACTCAAGTAAAGTATTACAAGTACCTTAAGTTTGTTACAATACAATACAATATACAATACTTGAGTAAATGTACTTAGTTTCATTCCTGTACTTCATATTTACAATGAAAGAGCAGTATGAATTATGGAGTTGGTGATTTCATATGTAATGACAGTAAACAACCACTAGAGGGATGTAGTGAATCATATTTGTGAAGGATATGATTTCACCCAGTGAGGAAGATGGTGCAGCTTTTCTCTTTCTTTATTTCAATAACATTTCAAACAGTGAAGTCATTTTTAGATTTAGGAAGTAAAAGAAAAGAGCAAAATGTCACATTAACTCAGACTTATGTGGTTACCTAAGATAATAATGTGTGTTCCTCCTTAAAGGCACCTGTCACCCCAAACAGTCAGACAACTGAATTTGACATTGTAGAGAAGTTAGAAGATGTTATCATACAGTATCTTACATCTCTAGTATTACTAGTTTGGATCAGAGTTTGAAAATGCTCTAATATAATGTAGCCTATGAAAAATCTAGCTGATAAATCGCAGCTGATGTTTAAGAGACTGATGATCGACTGTAAGATGATGGACGAAAAGGCTGCCATTCAATCAAACAACATGATCATCTCAGTGCTTTTCTGTCCTCACACCAACAACTTTATGACAGACTAGATGTGCATGACTGTATGTGTGTGTCTGTGTCTAAGAAAGAGATTACATCACCGTGCAGGGAAGCAGAAGCATGTGCAGTGAAACCAAGGCTGCTCCCAACTGAAACTGGAGAGCCATAATAACCAGTTAACTAGCGGAACTGGCCTCTAGTCACCTGGCAGGACACTGCTCTGCCTTTATGTGGACGGATGCGGACACTTTTATTACTACAAGCCCATAATGCCAGTGTGCAGAGCGATATTGTATTTGACCGACCCGCCCATGTATGCGTACGAGCACACTCTCCGGTCTGAGGTTTAAGATGTAGGCCACCACACAAGTAGATCTGGAATATCCTGTGAGGATATTTATAAATGAATTAGGCCTAAAGGAGATTGTGCATAATGTAAGATTACATTTAAAAATCACGTGCCTCTGTGTCCTCCGGTGCTCCTAATGGCATCTGCAAGATTTCACAGACTGGAGGAAAAACAACCAATCAGAGCCGAGCTGGAGTCTGCCATCCAGCTGCAGTCTATGAGCAGCTGTCAATCACTCGCAAACTCCGATCAAACGGTCAAACTAGGCAACGCTGATCAAATATGAATCAATATTCTGCTACTGCAATGCCTCTTTCTCACCTCAAATGTTTTCAGAAACATCTTGTAGTGTACTGTTTATCTGTAAAATGAGAAAGTTTGAGACCTTGAAAACAGAGCCATGATGAGCTGTAGAAGTCTTGTTATCCACTTTCATTACCATCTTTTAAGTCCCTTCTAAAAACTTTCTTTTATATGAAAGCATTTTTGAGTGATTAATATGATGCTGGCTTTTATTATCCCTGGCTTTTATCATCCCTTTTATTCTGCTTTCTAAATTGTATTTCACCCCCAGATGTTTCTTGTTTTTATGATCCATCTGTTGATTGTATTTTATTCTTTGCTGATTTTTTTGTTCTTTTGTTGTTTTTGTTTTTCTGAAAAGCACTTTGAAACCTTGTTTAGAAAAGTGCTATATAAATAAAGCTTATTATTATTATTATTATTATTATTATTGTTATAATTATTATTATTAGTATTATTATTGTTATAATTATTATTATTAGTATTATTATCTTTCAGAGCACTTGAATTACAATATGCTGCAAGGTTATTATTGAATTTTTGCCCAATGATGCCAAAAATAATGTGTAATAATTTCTGTTAAGGGTTTCCTTCCCTCATGATAAGTAATAAGTGCGTTTACACGCAGAAAGACGTTTGCAATCAGGAGAACATGTTGAACCCACTCTCTCACGTTGAGTGCGTAATTGCGTGATGACGTAGCTCCATTACTGACGGACCTATCACACAAAGAGCTCAATAAGTGGCCGCGGAAGTCTAATGACCTGTAAATTGTCCCAGGACACCGGAGAGGACAGAGACAGGCTAGTACAGAGACACTGCACGTCGACACGGTGAGTAAAACACTTGCTAACCCACCGTGAATGTTTTCTCTTCCTTCTGTAGTTTGTTTTGGTTGCATTCAGAGGTTACCAGCTGTCTTTTCAAGGGTGCTTTAACACTTTTATCACACAATTCAATGGTGAAGTCCAACGCTGTGCAATTATTGTAGGTATGCTACTGTAGGCTATATATCACTAATGTGCTGGGATTCTAGTAAAAAAGAAATAATAGGTTGCAAGGGATGTGATTTTTCTACATTATTTTTGGGATTTCAAGTGTCAATCACTGTCATGTAGTTCCTAATGGTGTCATATGGTATAGCCTATATAGGTGTATTTGTTAAAACTGTTTTGCTGTTGTAACAATATAAAATGTAAATCATCATTAATGGTTAGCCTATCATTGCAAGTCAAATTTAAAGATGAATGACATTAAGGCAGATGGAGAGAGAAGATCATGTGAAAATGAGGTTATACCTTGAGTGGAATTAAGCATAAATAGTGGAAAAGGATGTAGGTTATACTGTATGTCCATATAGAGAGAAAGAGGGAGAGGTGTAGGGAGAGTGTGTGTGGGGGGCGGGGTATAGTATTGATGTTTGGTCCTGCTTTAGTCTGTGCTGCTGAATGGAGCAGATGCTTTGATCTCCCCCTGAGACCCTGCTCATACTAAAGCTCTGCCTCTGGTCACTGATATATAGGCAGCAGTGGCAAGTACACACACACACACACACACACACACACACACCCTACAGCACTTGATTAAACATAGGTTGAGGTTCAGTTTAAGTGGAATTAATTTGTATTTCATCAATTCATCAGCATCACTTTCTTCTCCCCATCATCCTGTGATCTTAGTTGCCCTACTTCACCTTCTTCTCTTTATATCCTGCATGTGTTTATTTCAGATTCTGCAGTCAACACACAACAATTAGTGTCTGCTAGAGAGGAAGGAAGTATAAAGCACTGGAAAGGGACAGCAAGTTGTCACCCAAAATGTTGTCTGTGTGTGTGCGCATGTGTTTCTTTGTCTTATTTATGCTCCTGGGTTTATGGGTGCATATTTGCCTAAAAGTGAAAGGACGCACACCATCCATGCATAATTCATTATCCACTAAAGCCAGTGTCATGACACTGGGGCTGATGTAATGAATGAGGCACATCTATTATGAAAAGTTATGACAAAGTGTCAAGTCGGAAGACTGTCAGCAATATCACACACAAACAAAATAAAATGTGTACCTTGCTGTTTTGTATGATACTAGATGTGGGCCAATAGACGTCAATAATACCGCAACTGTGGAAAGCTTATGCCAATACTGCCAAAACCAGAAAGCAAAATACTCTTCCAAAGGTTTAATAATTCATTTTTTTGTTTTCCAAGATGTTCCTGGAGCTGGCTCACCGCTGAGCGCAATTTGTTTTAATTTTTACAGCTGCAAGTAGCTGCTCCATTTCCGTAATGCATTGCACTGTGGGGAAAATAAGTGTCCATCAACACTGCACTGAAAACCCCAGCAACCGTGCCATCTTTGAGTAACTTTAAGCATGTTTGTCATTCTTTCAGTGTCAACTAGGGCTGAAGCGTCCCTCCTGTCGGGCTGCTGGCAGCGCCGGCTGCCAAAAAATCAGTCACACTGCACGGCAGCAGAAGAGGTCGTCCCAGCGTCTGGTTCAAAAGCAGTTTAGCCAAATTCACTAGTAGTCACACCGGAGCTGAGAGCGTCAAAACAGAGAGCAGAAATGAGTCAAGTGACGCAATAGATAATCAATCAAGCATAGGATGGAACTTTATTGTCATTAGGGCTGCAACTGTCGATTATATTCTCGATTAATTGATTAGCTGTTTGGTCTATAAAATGTTGAAAAATGTCAATCAGTGTTTCCCAAAGCCAAAGATGACGTCCTCAAATGTCTTGTTTTGTCCACAACTCAAAGATATTCAGTTTACTGCCATAGAGGATTAAAGAAACCAGCAAATATTCACATTTAAGAAGCTGGAATCAGAGAAATTTGACTTTTTATTCTCAGAAAACTACTCAAACCGCTTAATCAATTATCAAAATAGTTGGTGATTAATTTAATAATCGACAACTCATTGCAGCTCTAATTGTCATTATAAGCATAACGAAATTGCAGTTGCAACCACCTTGAATGGTGTATTGTATTAAAAGACATCACATATTTTCAAGGAATACATAAAGCATGAATGAGATAAAGGATTAGAGTGGAGTCTGTAAGCCGAGTGATTACTTGAGTCATTGACTTTTAGGGGTTAGCCCTAGTGTCAACACACTTCTAAGTAGACATAGGTGGATACAAGTTGTACTCCAGTGTTGGACAGGGAAAAACATTTCTAAAAAGACCTGCCAGCGTTCCCAGATGTTGTAGTACTTGCCACAACCCACAGTTTCATGGTATTTGATTAAATAACACACCGATTATTTTTGCTCATCTCACTGCCTTACCAGTTATGGTGTGATCAAAGTAGAGTTTGTCATCGGTCTGATGTGAAAGGAAAATTCTTCCTCTGGGGAGCATGAATGTGCTCATTAGATTTTGAAATGCGTGCCTGAGAGTGGTGCTACAGAGCAGGAGAGGTCAGTAACTTTGAGTGTTTATCGCTCTGCTTCCAAATCGGAGATGGAAGGAACGATTAAGAGCAGCTGATCTTAAGTGGTGGATTGTCTCTGTATGTCTCAGAGGCAACATTACACTTGGCTTTTAAAATGCCTCTCTTTGACTGACCCAGACTTGACTCACACATTAAGCAATAGTGTGTGTGTGTGTGTGTGTGTTCATGTCTCTGTGTGGCTGAAGCCAGATTTCTCTCAGTTTATCTCTCTTAGGGTGGACAGTCGTGTGTTCTGAGCTGTCTGTCTCCCAGTGTGTTTGTCTGTGTGTCTGGTTGGCTGGTAGGCAGGGAGGAATATTTTCCACTGTGAAGGCGAGCGGTTATAAACAGTGAGTGAGCTCAGAGAGGAGATACAGGGTTCTGATAGTAAGCTCATCTCTGGATTCCACACAAGCTTTCAGTATTATTGTTATATAGTGGAGAGAGAGTTGTATCTCGGGTACGTCAAATAAAGACAAAACCACATTTTTGGATATTTTACGGATGTGATTATGCATTTCCATGAAAAGAAATGGCATAAAGGACTTGGCTTCCTTGACAAGAACAATGAAAAAGTAATCTTTGACCATATCTAAGACTGTTTATTTGGAAATTGGAGAAACAATCTATAAATCGTGAAAAACGTTGTTTGTTTTGTTGGTGCCCCAAACTGCATGTGATTATCATAAAGTGGGCATGTCTGTAAAGGGGAGACTCGTGGGTACCCATAGAACCCATTTACATTCACATATCTTGAGGTCAAATGGCCATGGATACCAGTTTTTCCTCATCAAAATGTATCGTAAGTTTGGAGCGTTATTTAGCCTCCTACATCGCTCTCCTATCTTCACTCTAGCTTTAAAACTGAGCCCGCTACAACCTCTGAAATCAGTTGCGGTGGTGCATTAAAGAAGTTAAAACTAATAACGTGTTAACGTGTTATTATCACGTTAACTTTGACAGCTATGAAATATACTTATCTAGGTAGAATACTATCATTAGGCAAGGCAAGTTTTTTATATCACATTCCAGCAACAAGGCAATACAAAGTGCTTTACATAACACATCAAAAAGACAAGGTGCAAAAGAAACACATTATAAAAGGACATGTAAATACAATTAAAATCATTACAAATTAAAAATCCAAGAGAATAGAAAATAAAAACAAGCTAAATAGAATAAGACAGGTAAATAATACAAGAATAAAAGTTACAGCGCAGTGTAAGAAATTATTTAATTACTGGTTTGGCAGTAAATTAAATTAAATCCCTGGACAGGAAGCATTTTTTCCGACAGCACTAGCTAAATCCTTGGGAAAGAAAAGGCTCCTGCCTTAACCCTACCCCTAACTGTGCAGTATTTACAGAGATGGGATGTGGGATTAGTTAGGCTTATATCAGTCTGGAGGGGTCAGACTGATTAGACGGCTGGCAGACAAATACTCTCCCCAGTATAAACAACCTTACACATGTTTGTCTGTCTACCTGCAGATACATGTGTATACCTGAGAGTGAAAGTAATGTTTGTGTACAGAACCATTTGCGTGATTATGGAGTTTTTCTGTGATTTGTGTTTGTTCTCTCAACTGTAGGTTATTTATATCCGGCATGCTGCCCATTTCCTCCATCTGTCTAACTGAAGGAAACAAGAAAATACCTACAATTTTTCCAGCTGCTAAACAAAAATGCCTTCCCAAGGTCTTTTGAGATCAGTTATTTATATCAGCGTACCTTTGCATTGTTACGATTTTGCAACACAGAATCACCCTTCTTATAACATAAGATAACTTCTACTTTTTAGCACATTTTAGTGCATTTTCATCTACACTAAACAAGATTGTTTACAGAATAATCAAACCCTTTTTCAGCATACAGTTAGGCACGGACACATCTGGGAGTTGAACATAATATTTGTAGTGTATTTAGGATTCAAATTTTGATGAATTTGACGGACAAGATTTTAAACAAATTTAGAATTAATGTTATTCAGAC